>PVHY01001068.1:0-24176 GCA_004024945.1 Uropsilus gracilis | reverse complement strand
GGGAAGACAGGAATGTGCAATACTACAGGTGCTGGTTTGACAGGCTAATGGAGGAAAAGCCTGACAAATACAAAAAGCCACCACCACCCCAAGTTCTTTCCCTTTTTGCTCCACAACCTTCATGCTTTTCCTCTTCCACGAGTTTCCCTTGGCAAATGTGGAAAAACCATAGCCAGCAAAAGTGACCAATGCAACCATGTACAAGTAAGCCCAGTCCACCAAGGTGGTAGGGCACACCAAACTAAAGGTTTAAAGACAAACGGTCTGGCACCAAGCAGATAGTTTAAGTCTGCCATGGAAAGGCACTGCTACACTCAATGGGGAACCACTCCTTGGCCATCTACCAACTCTCACCAGGAGCCATCAAGCTTCCTGGCCTTCTGTGGCTGTGCTCTACACAAGCCACACACTACATACACCTCCAGGATACACATTGACTGGAGACATACACTTTGCTCAGTCCCCAGGGTATACTCACTGTGGTCACTCCAACAGCCTCAATGGCCCCAAGGTGACAGGCAGACCCCTGCACATGCACTTGGATTGGGGACCCATGGAGAGCAGGCTCCACATGTGGCCTTTTTTTGGTCCCTTCTCTGGCCATGGCCTCCACCAAAAGCCACATTCCTCACCATCCCCCAAGAGCAGGTTCCTCAGCATCTCTCCCAATTCAGAAGTAAACAGGGGCATCACGCAAGTGTGAATTGAAGAGACTGCCCTCTAGCATCCTCCTCAGCTACTTAACAACCCCTTGGGACTTTCCTGACTTAGACACCAGCTCTTTTGCCTTATCTAAATTGGCTTTTTAATATCTCCAGCCTGGCTGCAGGGGACCTCACCAGCTTCCTCAGCCAGCCTGGGTCGACCCATTCTCACTTTCAGAGGCTATTGCCACTCCAGGCTGTGTCCATACAACTCCCAGCTGGTAGGGAACAGCTGCCTCCTGTGGCTCTAGGAGCTCTGGGCAGCACACAAGGCTGCTTTGGCCACCTCTTGATTCTCCTCTCCTGGGGTGTACAAATGAGTCATCCACCCCTAGGTTCCCACAAACATAAAAACCAACCTTCCAGAGTCCCCATGCCTTCCAGCACAACTGTCCAAGTCTACAAGTTTTATCTTTGTGTCATCACTACGGTTCACTTTCTTCTCTGACAAGTCTGCCTCAGGCATGCTCTGCTCATGGTAACATCTCTTGCTCCCTTGTTCCTGCAGCATCTCCAGTCACCCTTTCCGTTTGCAGAGCTGTCTGCTAACTTATACCACTTGGCATGTCCTCCATCTGTGTCAATCCTGCCGACAACGCCAACTGTCCCATCCTCGTCGCAAGTTGTAGGGCAACTGATTGGACAGTGATGCCCATTGTCACAAGCATCAAGCTCACCAATCTGCATGGTTATTTACTGGTTTCAGCAGTTACACAGACACACCAGATGGGCAAGGGCCGGGGAGCCCCTAGACCCACAGGACCTTCACATTCTTTTACTAGGCCCTCTCTTTAGTTTTCTTGCATGCTCGCTCATGCTCTCATTCCCCTTTAGCCTCTCTCCTTGGCCCAAGTGTGCACACTTACACATGTGCACACCCACTGGACCACCATCATGGGGAAGATAATACTACAGGTTAGTTTTACTGGCCGATGGAGGAAAAAGCCTTGCAAACTCAGCCTACAACCATACATTCAGCAGCTCCACAAAAAAAGAAAGGGGAGAAAAGATTACCTACTTCCTGTAAAGCCAGGCTCAAGTTTCCTATCACCATCTAATTTCTATCACTATCACCATCTTGACAGAATGAAGGACTAAAAGTTTTCCAAGCTTTGATTGTCACTAGTACACATTAACATCATACAAAAAATTAATACACAGGGGATTCTGAACAGGAAGCTTTGTGCATAACTTAGAGAAATTCCAGCAAAAAGAATTTCAAGGTGAGCATCCAGGCACGGTGGCTCATGCCTGTAAGCTTCAGCCTATGAAGCTGCTGAGGCTAGGGATTGCGGTTCAAGTCCCGCTCAGGGCAACACAGTGAGACCTAGTCCCAAAAAATAGCTGGGCGTGGTGGCGCGTGCCTATAATCCCAGGTACCTGGGAAGCTGAGTCTGGGGACTGCTTGAGTTCGTGGTACACCGGGCAATGTGAGCCTGCGGTTCCATGGACAAAAATAAAAAAGAAAGTCTCAAAAAAAAGAAAGAAAAAAAAAAAAGAATTTCAAGGTGAAATCAAGATTATTGAGCTACAATCCCCTACATAATTTGGTATCAAATGGAACCAAAACATTTAAAGCAAGTGGAAATTCATTCAAGTCATTTTAAAAATAAACATTTTTATGTATTAAGCCCTACACTAAACACTTAGGATTGAAGAGAAAAATCCACCCCTGCTTTGAAGACATTCTGGTTATTAAGACACACATTTTGGTGTAGTTTGTTAAACCTATGAAAAGCTAGAAGGTTTACAAGAAAAGATGACATGTGAGAGCTAAGTATCAAAGAACAAATAGAACAACTGGGTGAAAAAAGTCAGAGAAGGTCATTCCATTATGAGAAGTGTCTGGAAAAAAACAATTCAATCCAAATGTCACTCTTAAATAGATTTTCTTCTGGGTTGACTATAAAGCAGTAAATAGGTCACTCAGTTACCACATATGGAGGGAAAATGCATCCCACCCCCCCCCCTATTTTGAGTACACCACTTATGGGTCTCTATGTATAAGGAAGTGTGGATAATTCTCATCCCACACATTAAGTAGCACTGTAGTTATTTAAAATGCCATTATACTCTTTGTGTCCCTGTGTAAAGTGGAACTAGACTTGAAACTGCTTACACAACGGTTAAAGAAGGGGATGTGAATAGATTATAATCTGTTCTTCATTTTACTATGAATAAAAATTCTGTTTGCATGACCAAGATCCCATATGTGAATTATAAATATTACATGAAAATGGTGAGTCTGAAAACAGTAGAAAGATGTCATTAGGAAGTTGGCTAGGGGTGAAGCTAGAAAGGAGTTTGGTCCCCCCAAACCAGCTTAAAGACTGGAATCTATTCAGAAGCAGCCTGCTGCCTTCAGGGGATTTCAGAGGACACATCTGAACATCACCAGCAGTCACTCAATCCCCATCCAAATTTGGGTGGAATCAAGTATCTAATATTGGTGGAATACAGTGTTTTTACTACTTTATACTTATTTGCATTTATAAAAAGATAAAAGTATGTGGGATAAGGAGATGGTTTACATATTCATAGCAGGAGGATGTTTTAGGACTTTTCCGCCAAGTGTTAAGAAACCGAAGATACAGTAACAATGTCTTAGAATATCTTAGAAGAAATAGATATGACACTCTTTAGTGATAAGCTATGGAAGTGTTTGATATTATTTAATAATTTTTTAATTGAAACCTACTTGGAAGATTAATGTTACTTTGTATACAACACAGCTCTAAGAAACTAGTGTGGTACCATCCTAGGAAAAAATATTGTTACCCGGGCCAGGCATGGTGGCACACACTTTTAATCCCAGCCTAGGAAGGGAGGCTGAGACTAGGAATTGCTTGAGTTCATGGGTTCGAGACCTGCCCAGGGCAACATAGTGAGACCTAGTTTCAAATAACATGCCCAGGGCATGGTGGCGTGGGCCTGTAATCCCAGCTACCTGGAAGGCTGAGGCTGGGGATTGCTTGAGTCCGTGGTGCCCCTGGAAACATGAGTCTGCGGTTCCCAGGACAACATAGCGAGACCTAGTTTCAAAAAATAAAATAAAATAAAATGGTCACCAGAAATTAACCACATGCAGGAAAGTAAAACTAGATCTTTTAGGGTGAGTTGGTCAGGCTTTTCCCACCATTAGCCTTGATGACCAACACCTGGGATATTGCACCCTCCAAATTATTGGCTCAATGGGTATGCACCTGTGTGAGTGGGAGGCCTGGTCCTAGAAGGGGAGGCTAAAAGGGCACCATCAACCTCCCCCAGCCCTCCAGGGGTAGGAGAGCAGGAAGGGTGAGAACAGAAAGGTCAATTAGAACAAGAGAAACAAGTGGCTGTTTGTTTTGCTGCCCATTTTCCCCCTGTTCATTATTCAAAACTCTGTGAAGATAACTCCAGAGGTTCCAACATTCTTTAGTTGCTAGAATTGATGATGAACCTACCTAGGTTGGGATGGCTGGAAAACAGACCTCTATCTTATGCAACCCACAAAACTCACTCAAAGTGAGTTTAAGATTTAAACAAAGTCCTATGTTAAACATAAATCTTTAACATAAGTTAAAGATTTAAACATAAGTCCATATAGGATAGGAATTCCTTGACACTGGTCTTGGAAATGTCACAAACAGACACAAAACCAAGAAATGGGACTGTATCAAACTAAAAAGCTGCTGTGCAGCAGAAGAAACAATAAAAGGAAAAGGCAACCTATGAAATAGGAAAGAATATTTGCAGACTGTATATCAGATAAGAGGTTAATAACCAGCATATATAAAAAACTTATACAACTCCATAACAAAAAATAGTGCAAAGATATCAAATGGCCAAAGATACATGACAATATATAACTAATTATCAGGCAAATACAAATCAAAGTTAAAAAAAGATATCACCTGGATACTATTAAATGGCTATTTATTAAGAGGATAAGAGCTAGCAAGTGTTGCAAGGATTTATGGAAAAAAGAATCAATTCTTGTATACTATTGGTGGAACTGTAAATTGGTTCAGTCACTATAGAAAACAGTACAGAGGTTCCTCAAAAAGTTAACAATAGAACTATCAGTTCCACTTCTGTGTACATAACCAAAGGAAATGGAAAGAGGGTATAAAGCACTATCTTACTTCTCTTGCAAAGTTACAATTAGAAAGATATGGTGTCTATTAATGGACTTGTATAATGGAGTTTTATATAGCCATGAGAAAGGAAGAGATCCTGCCATTTACAAAAACAGCAATGGACCTTGAGGGCATTCTATTAAGTAAGACTTCAGAGTAAGACAAATCCTGATTGATGTCATTTCTGTGTGGAATCTGAAAAAAACAAATTCATAAAAATAGAGTCAATACTTGTTGCTAGAGGCAAGAGAATAGAGGAAATGGGAAGATGTAGTTTATTCTTTTTTTATTTTTTTGGAGACTAGGTCTCGCTATTTTTGCACGTGGAACCGCAGGCTCTCGTTGCCCGGGATACCACAAACTCAAGCAATCCCCAGCCTCAGCTTCCCAGGTAACTGGGATTACAGGTGCACGCTACCATACTCAGCTATTTTTTTGGAACTAGGTCTTGCTACAGGCCCCAGGCAGGACTCGAACTGTGATCCCTAGCCCCGGCTGCTTCATAGGCTGAAGCTTACAGGCACAAGCCACCGTGCCCGGCTGGGGAGATGTAGTTTAAAGAGAAAAACTTTCAACTAGCAGATAATAACTCCTGGAGAGCTAATGCACAGCAGACTGACTACAGCCAACAACATACTGTATTATAAATTCAAAATTGCTAAGAGACTAGATCCTAATTGTTATCATCACAAGGTTAAATAACATGGTAGAGGTGTTAGCGATCACAAGAAATGAAATCGTATTACAATTATGAATATGTCAACACATTATACCTTACACTTACATAATCCTATATCAATTATATCTCAATTTTTTAAAAAAGTATCCTGAAGTAGATGACACAGGCCTTGCATCTTGAAGGGCAAAGAAGTGAGTATGACTTGAAAAAAGAAAACCATGTTCAAACCAAAACAGGAAAGTGTTCAAAGACCTCCAGGTGAGAAACAGCAAGAGTTCCCGGGCCAGTGGGATATCAAGGGGAGATAACCAAGACATATTTGCAGCTGGAGTTGGAGATAGAAAGGAGGTATTGTTCACAGGAATGAGAAAGATCACCAGAAAGAGTTTGCAAAATTAGAAGAGGAAGACAAACACAGACTCTGGGGCTTGGCCCAGGCAGCAAGAGGACTCCCCTAGAATGTCCATACTCTCATTCCTGAAACCTGTGAATGTATTACCTCATTGGAAGAAAGCTTTGTGGATGATTGAGTTACGGATCTTGTGGTGAGAGATTGTCCTAAATTACATTGGTGGGTCTAATATAGTTAGATCTCATATTAGAAGGTCTGATAAAGTGAAGGGAGGAAGAAAGGTTAAAGTCATTGAGAAAT
This sequence comes from Uropsilus gracilis, assembly GCA_004024945.1. Taxonomy (NCBI): domain Eukaryota; kingdom Metazoa; phylum Chordata; class Mammalia; order Eulipotyphla; family Talpidae; genus Uropsilus; species Uropsilus gracilis. The sequence continues at coordinate 18,023 of PVHY01001068.1, read as the reverse complement.
TTAAAGCTGCTACACTGATGGCTTTGAAGATAAAAGAGGAAGTACCAATTGAGGAATTCAGGAAACCTCTAGAAAATAGAAAAGTTAAGGAGACAGCATGTAGTCTCCAGAAAGAAAGCAGCCCAGCCAAGTCCTTGATTTTTAAACTATTTCTGGACTTCTGGTCTCTAGAATTCTAATGATTAAATTTGTGTTGTTTCAAACAACTGAAAGCAAAGGGAAAATGCATTGCCTCCTTTGTCACATACACAGGTAGCATAAATAAAATACAAATATATAAATGACATCTCCAATGTAAAAATGACGTCTTAGAGTTGTAATTGCCTGACTATATGGATCTTGCCGTTGGTCATACTTTAGAGTTACCTGCAAATTTTTTTGTAAATCCCCATGCCCAGACCAATTAAATCAGAATTGGTATTTTTTGTAGCTTTCCAGATAGTTCCAACGTGTGGCCAAGGCTTATAACCACTATTTATTTTTATTTAATAATACCACATTCATTATACATATATAACACTAAGTTTACTTTTAATCTAAAATAACCCAGTATAAGGGCTGGGCGCGGTGGCACACGTCTTTAATCCCAGCCTAGGGAGGGAGGCCAAAGCTAGGAATCACTTGAGTCCATGGGTTTGAGACCCGCCCAGGGCAACATAGCAAGACCTAGTTTCAAAAAATAGCTGGGTGTGGTGACACACGCCTGTAATCCCAGCTACCTGGGAAGCTGAGGCTGGGGATCACTTGAGTCTGTGATACTTCGGGCAATGTGAATCTGCGGTTCCCCAGGCAACATATCAAGACTTAGTCTCAAAAATAATAATAATAATAAACTAACCCAGTATAAGGATTATATTATCACTTATTTAAGTTATTGGAAGCAACCTAAAAGGTTCCTAAATTTAGATAATCTGGACTATATAGTTCTATTCAAAAGCAACAGTTCTCTAAATCAAAAGGGAGAATAATTGAAAGTTATGTTTAAAGAAAAGAAAATAACAGCTGTTAGATTTCATGCTAAAGGCAACACAAAGAATGTGAACCTGCAAAAAGTTATTTCTAAAGCAAAATGTGGTTCGTAAGCAAAAAAATTACCCTTTAGGAAAATGTACTTTAATAGCCAGGATCTAAATGAGAGTATTGGAAGTTTATGACCAGTAACTATGGAAGAAATAGCTGGGAGGAATTATTTTATGGTACAAAGCAAAATTAGAAAGTCTATTCTTCTGCTAAGCCCCGCTTCTTTTAATGGGAGGTTATTGGTTTAATTTTGTGTTTGAGCTTCAGAAAAACAAAATGTAATTTTGCTTATGTCATTTTAAACAGTTGAGAAAATCTAATATAGAAACTAACACATAACAGTACTGATCTAGTTCTGGTTGCATGAGTCATAGTCATAGAAGCTTAGAAAGCAGAAAGCAAAACAAAAAACCAACTACTGAGTTGAGGCTCTGGAACACAGAGACAGGACTAACTTAAGTGAAAACAAGTGCGATAAACCACCCACAGATTGAAATAACATTTATTTCAGCCTTTCTGTTTTGTTCTGGATGGACGGATGGATGAGAAATAAGAATACAACATGATTTTCTTTTTTTCTTTTTTTCCACGTCTTTCTCAACCATTGTAAACCAAGGTGGTGGCTTACAATGTGACCAAAATAACTGAGTAAAGACAATTTGTTCTTTAATGTTTTTATCTTTAAACATTTTTTCCTTGACCACTTTTTCTTTTTTTCCCTTTGTTTTATAAAAATTTTTTTAATGAAGTAACTGCTTAGGTCCTTTTTTTTTTTTAAAGTAAATTCCCAAATATTTCACTGCTAAAGTGATTCTTTAGTATTATTAAATTATTCTCAATTGTGATGACTCAGCCAGGTTTAATAAATCTTACCGGCTCAGTAGAATAAAAGAAAGGAGACCAGACCAGGATATTTCAAATACAAAGATCAGCACAATTGATTATACATGAAAAATGAAGAGTGATCAGGCAAGACGAGAAGCAGATATCATCTGGGACAACACTCCAATAGCCTAAGCAAAATGGACATGAAAAGGAAAGAAAAGGACTTAAGATATTTTGAAAGTGAAACTAAGAGGATTGGCTGATGTATTTGATGGAAAGGGAGGAAGATGAGGAAAAGGCCAGGATGAAAGGTGGCCTCTAGATTTCTGAGTTGGTAGTTAGGCAGTGGAGATGAAGGGAGCTGGAAGAAAGCTGACCTTGAAATCAAGGACTTGCTTTAATCACTTGTGACTAGCCTGGCTCCTGAAGTCACTCAAGACTTCAGGACTCCGAGACAAGGTAAAAAACAGAACCTAGCCTTTGAAAGGTAAAAGGAGGTGAGAAGAGAAGAAATAGGAGTGGGGAGTCCCCCGAGACCAAGGAGAAAAGCAATTCAAAGAGGAAATGGTCAGGATATGATTGTGCTCACTCCGGTTAATGACATCGGTTGGTGGAAAATTATGAACCATATCAACACTAGAGGCTGCACCTGCAAAAGGGCTTGACTTTGTGGAATTCTCCACAACCTTCTTTACCACAACATTTTTGTTATCTGTCACAAAACAGGCCATAGTAATTTTGTTATTCCTCTTACTGTATTTCTCTCCTCCACTTTAACACCGAAAGCCCTTACATAATTACTAAAGTAAGGCCTGCTCAGTGTATGAAATTTGCAAAATGTAGTAAAGTTTGAAAATGAAAGAAAAAAATAATACCCATATTTGCAACCCAAGGATGACACAACTAACTTTGTGTATGTGTACCCATTCAATCTGTATTACAGAACTGAGATCATGTTAAACACATATCTTGTCATCTGCCTTTTTTTCACTTAGAAATAGATCATCAGCATCTTTCAATGTCACTAAACAGTCTTAAATCTGACCTTAATCACTAATAGTAATTCACTATTGACTAGCTCATACCATAAAACTGTTTATTAGTTAAGAGCATAGGCTTTTGTACTTAAGATATCTGGCTTAATTCCATGTCCACACCTTATGTTTATGTGCTCTTAGAAAATAGTAAACAAATTATTGAAATTTCAGTTCTTCATCTATAAAGTCACTATAAGAGGCCAAACACGGTGTAAGCTTCAGTCTATGAAGCGGCTGGGGCTAGGGATCACAGTTTGAGTCCCGCCTGGGGCCTGTAGCGAGACCTAGTTCCAAAAAAATAGCTGGGCGTGGTGGTGCGCACCTGTAATCCCAGCTACCTGGGAAGCTGAGGCTGGAGATTGCTTGAGTCTGTGGTACCCCAGAGCAACGAGAGCCTGCGGTTCCATGGGCAAAAATAGCTAGACCTAGTCTCAAAATATATATATATATTTTAAATAAATATATATATATTTATATATATATTATAAAGTTACTACAAGAATTGCACCCATTCAAGGATTTCAGATAAAGTACGTAGCATAGTACCCCAAAAGCAATGATTAGTGCTTAGGCCGGGCACGGTGGCTGGTGCCTATAAGCTTCAGCCTATGAAGCGGCTGGGGCTAGGGATTGCGGTTCGAGTCCCACTCGTGGTAACACAGCGAGACATAGTCCCAAAAAATAGCTGGGCATGGTGGCACGCACCTATAATCCCAGCTACCTGGGAAGCTGAGGCTGGGGATTGCTTGGATCCGTGGTACCCCGGGCAACGTGAGCCTGTGGTCCCATGGGCAAAAATAGAAAGACCTAGTCAAAAAAAAAAAAAAATGATTAGTGCTTAATAAGTGTAAGCCATTATTCAAACAATCATAAGCATTGTAGATAATGCTATTTTTTACCTTTGAAAATAATGTATAAAAGCTTGTTTGATCATTTGAGCTATTTACTGTCATTTTTACCAGCTAGTCTGGTTAGCATTTAGGATACCTATGCAACCTTTAATTCAATCACAGATTCTTTTAGGATCTTGGACCTCCAGAGGTAGCTCTTGACAGCAGGTTTTCCTTTGCTGCTGATTTAGACCATTAGGAATCCATGAAATAAAAATTTCATTGATTTTTTTTTTCAGAACCCGAATCTCTGATACAGTTCTTCCAAATACCACAAACAATACTAATCTGTTAAACTATATCAAAAAGAATCTAGGACTAAACACAATCTACTCCAATGAACTTTCTCTGCTCAGTGCCCACTGCTGCCTACTTCCTCTCAGCCACCTTTTTGGAGCCAGCGGTAGGAGAAAAGGCTAACCCAAGTCAGGGAAGCACCTGAGAAGAGGAGGTACAGAATTAGTCCAGCCTAATAACAACCCATGCCTGTGACACTCCCCTGTTCTCTTTCACTGGTCTCACTAGGTTTCCCCTTATCAGATCCTATTGCTCTCTGTCAACAAGGACTCTGAAATCCTTTGTGGTGAACTGTGTTCTCACTTACATTGTGGTCACTTTTTATCATTGCGTATTCTCCAGTGCTCCCACATGTGCGGACTGGAATCAAAAACTTTTTTTTTTTTTGAGACTAGGTCTTGCTATTTTTGCCTATGGAACCACAGGCTTTCATTGCCCAGGGTACCACAGACTCAAGTAATTCCCAGCCTCAGCTTCCCAGGTAGCTGGGATTACAGGCGCATGCCACTGCGCCCAGCTATTTTTTTGGAACTAAGTCTCGCTACAGGCCCCAGGTGGGACTCAAACCGCCATCCCTAGCCCTGGTTGCTTCATAGGCTGAAGCTTACAGGCATGAGCCACCGTGCCCAGATGGAATAAAAAGCTTAACCAGAAGAGTTTGTGGTTTTTTTTTTCCTTTGGACAAAAGCCGGAGCAGCCACACCTCCTCCCCACTTCATGTCCACCTCCCCCCAAATCCTCTTCTGTGGATTGTGGTTCTTCTCTGTTGTGACTCGTGGGCCACTCAACAAGATACAAGGACTCCAACTGAAGTTCAAAGTTGCAGGCTTATTACTGGTGCTTCAGGGTCCCCAAGTCAGCTCCGCCAGAGAGACCCTGAGCAGTCTCTATTACAACCTTTTATAGGGAAAAACCACCACCACCCCCTATTGTGAGGCAAGCAAGCAGGTGTAGGACACGTTTCCATAACTGCAGGACACATTCCCACATTCCCATAATGGTGAGACATGTTCCCATAACTGTGAGTTTCCAATAATGCCGACATCCATCATTTATCAGAAGGACAATGCTGGCGTCCATCATCCATTAGGTGGACAATGCTGCTGTCAGGAACAACCAGGAATAAGGAGAGGCAGAAACAGGATGTCAGACCAGCCAGCCATTGCGGTACTTTCCACTGAGGGCAGGGAGAGGACACTGGTCTCAAAATGGAAGTTTTAAACAAAATGGAGTTACTTTGGTTATTCTGTTCCCAACAATCTACTGTGATCTTGTTCTGCTGGCTTCTTAGTGTATCACAGACCAGAGCAACTACAGATACCACGTTCAACACAGCTTTCATTTCTCTTTCCAAAATCTGTCGGTGGAGTTTGCTATTTTTTTTCTTTTTTTTCACCATCGATCCAGCTCTAAACTCAGCCAATGAGCCCAAGTTTTGAAGCCAGTTTCTGACAGGGAAGTGGGAGGGGCACCCATCAAACTGGTTTGACTGCCTGAAGATGACTGATTACCCCAGGTTTTTTGTGTTTTGGGGGGGTGGGGGGATGGTGGAAAGCACAAAATGATGTCAGTCTGAATTTCCAGTGTTGAAATTCAATTTGAAAGCTGAGAACAGCTACTGAAACGTTTTTTGATGTTTCACCCATTTTCCCCCACCCCACCTTCACATTTTACCCATTTTAGGATGGCCATGCAGACGCAGCTTTGAGACCTGCACTGTTCTTACTGACATCACAGTCTCTATTGTACCTCTTGAACTGAAAGAGTTTTATGTCTCCAAACACCTAAGCGATCTCGCTGGGTCACTTTGACAATGAAGAAAATGAGTCTCTTGGGTGAAATAAAAGGTACTGAATCCAGGGGCCTATGCGTTCACTCAGTTTCAATACTGGCATTTAGCTTCCTGTTTTAATAGAAAACAAAAGAAGGAGCATGCTTTAATATTTTGTCTGTTGTTCCCTAAAGAATTCATTTCAGATAACCAAGAGTTTAATTCTATTTGAGAACAAACTCCTATGTTCTTCTTTAATTCTTTTGAGTCTCACTTTCTTCATCTATAAAACAAAGCTAATAATTTTTGCCAAATAGGATTGTTTTAAGGTTCAAATGAGAAAAGGATTACCACTTGCACAATGATCACTTTAAAGGAAGTTTTGATATATAAACTGAACCAATAATGCAGGAGGAAAAACACTTTTTCTTTAAGAATCACACAGCAGCCACAACTTCTATTTTTATCTTAGCCAGTGGGGAACAGGTAATAAATTCCCTCATATTTGGAGGAGAGACTTGAACAGTTCTTATCTCCAAGGTCATTTATAATTGCCCCTCCTATTCACATCTGCAAAAACTACTTGTGTTTCTTTATCAGCCTTTATCTTTTTCAGCTTTGAGTTATTTTGTTTGTTTTTTGAGACTAGGTCTCCTTATTTTTGCTCACGGAATGACAGGCTCATGTTGCCGGTGGTATCACGGACTCAAGCAATTCCCAGCCTCAGCTTCCTAGGCTGCTAGGATTACAGGTGTGCACCACCATGCCCAGCTATTTTTCTTGGTACTAAGTCTCTTTGTGTTGCCCTGGGCGCAACACAATCCCTGCAATCCCCAGACTCCACCGCGACTGCATAAGCTGTCGCTTACAGGCACATACCACCATGCCCAGCTCTGGCTTTGAGTTTTAATTACCCGTTTACCAATCTCTCTCTTCCACAGATTGGACATTTTTAACTTTCTTTTCCTTCTTATATTTGAAAACCCACCTCCTTCTGAAAAAAACAATTTCCTTTGTGTTGAAAGGAAAGAAGTTGGATGTTGAACCTGCTCTAGCTCCAGGTTATTTCCCATGGACAGCCATGTCCTGATCTGCACCTCCTTTCAATTCTCTATCAATAGAAAAAGGACCTTAGAAAATCGAGTGTAGGAACTGTGATGATGGAGAGGATAGGAAGGAAGATTACATCCTTAAATGCTGGTTGGAGGGGAAGGATAATCAAATCTACTGGTTTGTCTGGTGACCTTCTGTAGAACAGTCTTCATGATAAGGAAAAGTCAGATAGCCATAGGCTCTCAAGTAAATGGGTAGCGAGGGATGAGCTGCTGTCCAACCTAACTCCTCAGGCCCTCCACAGCACTAGTTCCAGCTGGGGAGCTTCCTCTTCACACAGTGATTTCCATCTCTGGGATTTTATCTCTGGTATTCTCATATGACCTCAGTGTTCAGTGTTAGCTCCTCTGAAATTCAAAGGTCTTTTCCCAACCCTCCAGCTATTATGCTCCTTTTTGCCCTGAAACCAAAAGCATGTCATCTATAACTTTTTTATCAGACTTCACACATTCAAAGTTAGGCAAATGTGTGATTCTTTGTGGGATAAACAAATTGCAGTATCTCATATTAAAATACTACTCATTCAAACATGCATGAACAGGCTATCCACAACAAAGATACACCTGGAAAACTAAGCACAGGCCACTGTGTCCCAGGAAAATACATCTCCACCTGGGAAAGGGACATGGCTCCAGGAAAGAAAAGGAAGAATCCAATGGGCTAAAAATTGACCAAGTGGCAGTGAAAGAGGAGATGGAGTGACTGGGGGCAGGGAGACGGGGGTTTAAGAGGAAGGAGAGGGGGGAAGAACACCCAAAGGGGAAAAAAAAAAGTAAACAAATTTTATATAATAAAAATAAATCAATAAAAATTACAAATTCCTCCCTCTTAAAAAATATAAAGTACTACTCATACAAATGGTAGCATTAATGCAGATCTAGACAATGAATTTTAAATCAGAAAATTTAAATCAAGAAATATTAGAATTTCAGGCCGGACATGGTGGCTCGTGCTTGTAAGCTTCAGCCTATGAAGCGGCCGGGGCTAGGGATGGCAGTTCGAGTCCCGCCTGGAGCCTGTAGCGAGACCTAGTTCCAAAAAAAATAACTGGGCGTGGTGGCGCGCGCCTGTCAGCCCAGCTACCTGGGAAGCTGAGGCTGGGGATTGCTTGAGTCTGTGGTACCCCAGGCAACGAGAGCCTGCGGTTCCACAGGCAAAAATAGCAAGACCTAATCTCAAAAAAAAAAAAAAAAAAAAGCAAAAACACACACAAAAAAAGAAATATTAGAATTTCAATTCAATACAACAAACAGGTATTAATGTCTTCTGTGTGCAATACACTGAGCCCTCCCGGGGTCTACAAGCCACTGGTGAGGTCAGTAACTGTTTTTTCTACAGTTAGTGAAGATTTCAGTCTCTGTTCCAATTACTCAGTTCTACCATTATATCAGGGAAGCAGTCACCATCTAAATCAGTCATGGGGACTATGTGCCAGTAAAAATTAACTTATGAAATTTGAATTTCATATAATGGTCACATCATGAAACACTATTTTCCCCCCCAGTGATCTGAAAATGTAAAAACTACTTTTTGTGGATCACACAAAGTGTTCTTAAGAAATTGACGGAAGTATTTCATGGTGAAATATGATATCTGTAGCTTTCAAATGGTTCAGAAAATTACGCACATATAAAGAGAAAGCAGATACAATAAAATACTACCACCTGGAGACTAGGTGCAGGATCTGGGTGTTCTTTACCCATGGGTGAACCCATGAAATGATATTCCAATGGGAAAGCTGAGCAATATTCTCCTAATAAAAAAGTAAAAGCCATTCATAAATTGTAAATCTAAGGAAGAAAATAAATAAGAAGACAGGCTAGAAAGGAGGTGGGGAGATGCAAGAGCTATTTTGGACACTGTTCAGAAAGCTTCTCTGTGGAAGTAATCATTTCAGCTGTGACCCTCAAGATACACCAACCAAGTCAAACGCCAGCAGGAAGTATTCTGGGACTCTGGGTTAAGGAAACAGAGCTGTGAAGGCAAATGTACCAAGCAATAAAACAGGGCTACAAAGCAGGCAGGAACCACAGTTATTCAAAGCCACAGGTCATTGTTAAGACTTTGGATGCTACTTAAGATCCAGGGAGAGATGTTTGCATAACTTTGTGATTTAAAAAAGGGGAGTTCTAAATGATGTGAATTCTCAAGTGTTTTTTTTTGTTTGTTTGTTTGTTTTGGTTTGTTTTCTGGGTTTTTTTGCTTTTTTTTTTTTTTTTTTTTTTTTTTTTTTTTTTTTTTTTTTTTTTTTTTTTTTGAGACTAGGTCTTGCAATTTTTGCCGGTGGAACCGCAGGCTCTTGTTGCCCGGAGTACCACAGACTCAAGCAATCCCCAGCCTCAGCTTCCCAGGTAGCTGGGATTACAGGCGTGCGCCACCACACCCAGCTTTATTTTGGGACTAGACTCATTATGTTGCCCTAAGCGGGACTTGAACCGTGAACCCTAGCGTCAGCCTCTTCATAGGCTGAAACTTACAGACTTGCGCCACCGTGCCTGGCTTTTTATAAATATTTTTTAAAATAAATTGCAACAGGCGGGAACAGTGGCTCATGCCTGTAAGCTTCAGCCTATGAAGCAGCCGGGGCTAGGGATCACGGTTCCAGTCCCGCCTGGGGCCCGTAGCGAGACCTAGTTCTAAAAAATATAGCTGGGTGTGGTGGCGCGCACCTGTAATCCCAGCTACCTGGGAAGCTGAGGCTGGGGATCACTTGATTCTGTGGTACCCTGGGCAACGAGAACCTGCACTTCCATGGGCAAAAATAGCGAGACCTGGTCTCAAAAAAAAAAAAAATGAATGAATGAATGAATGAATGAATGAATGAATGAATGAATGAATAAAAATAATAAATTGCAACACACATATTACATCATTGCATCATTGCATACCCCATGGTTGTCACCTGTGACCCATCATCTTAATCCCTTGTGTCCATTCCTCCACAGATATTATGCCCCCTCCCCTCCTTGCTTTGTGCTTCAGTTCCTCTGACTGTTTTAACTTTTCTTGTTTAACCTGCATATAGGTGAGATCATCCAGTATTTCTTTTCTTTCTAGCTTATTTCAACTAGCATGATTCCTTCTAGGTTCATCCATGTTATCACAAATGCATCAAATTTGTCTTTATGAGTGACTTTCATTTATTTTACTTTTGTGAACTTTGTATATTTTATCATATATTTCAAGTTTCACACAAATGAATTTGTAATTCTTTCATAATCAAAAACCAAATGGCTCTCTTAGTTCTTGAAATGGTCATCTCTCCCAAACTATAAGTAAAAATGAGGCCAGGCATGGTGGCTCGTGCCTGTAAGCTTCAGCCTATGCAACGGCCGGGGCTAGGGATTGCGGTTCCAGTCCTGCCTGGGGTGTAGTGAGACCTAGTTACAAAAAAATAGCTGGGCATGGTGGCGTGTGCCTGTAATCCCAGCTACCTGGGAAGCTGAAGCTGGGGATTGCTTGAGTCCGTGGTAACCCGGTCAACGAGAGCCTGAGGTTCCACGGGCAAAAATAGTGAGACCTACTCTCAAAAAAAAAAAAAGAAAGAAAGAAAGATATAAGTTTTAGGCCAGGCACAGTGTCTTGTGCCTGTAAGCTTCAGCCTATGAAGCGGCCAGGGCTAGGGATTGCGGTTAGAGTCCCGCTCAGGGCAACACAGCGAGACCTGATCCCAAAAAATAGCTGGGTATGGTGGCACACACCTATAATCCCAACTACTTGGGAAGCTGAGGCTGGGGATCACTTGAGTCTGTGGTACCCTGGGCAACGTGAACCTGCGGTTCCATGGGCAAAAATAGCAAGACCTAGTCTCAAAAAACAAACAAACAAAAAACAAACAAACTATAAGTAAACAAAAAAACAATCTATAAGTAAAAATGAGAAACAATAGCACAAACTAGTGTCAGGTATCTCCTGATTTCACTCTCTGTGGCAATCTCTATCATGGGTCATGAGTGACAAGGTTCTGGGAGAATCTTGGGATATGAAATGATGTAATATGTGTGTGGGTGCAATCAACTTTTAAAAACATAAAAAAGAGAAGAACAATTGATTACCAAAAAAAGGTCACTCATTCACATATGTATTTATAATAAATGGTATCATCAAGTCAGGAGGAGTTTACCAATTAGAGAAGGAATAGCACCAAAGGAGAATATTCTGGTCATAAAAATGGTAAGTAGGAAGACAAGAGAGGACTTTGTTTCACAACTTCTGTTTACTGGGAAAGAGAACAGGCGTGTGGATGGAAAGACCCTGTGGAAGTAGGGAAATGAATGAGTCGATAAAGAACTTAATTCTAAGGGACAAGGACCAATGAAGAATTTTCAGGAGAGGGAAAGTTTGATCAGACTTGTGCAGGTAGAGGCAGGAATGGACTCATGCCAGCAGACCTTATGAGCCACAGCCTAAAACTGAAAGTACATAACCTAGGTCAGTAGTAGATCGAACTTGGATGGGAAGGAAAATCTTTATTTTTACTGACCTGACCTCAGTTGACAGTGAGGAATTCTTCCAGTTATGCATGTAGATATTGAACTGCATACTACTAACAATATCTGTGACTTGATAACTAACAGGTCATTGTAATACAATCTAACTTTTAGACACCTTATACATGGCTTATTCTCACTGATTACTGTTAAATTACAGTGGTTATTATATCCCCTGCTGGACCTTTTTACTAGTGGGCTAATAAAGAAATATATCTGCTGTGATTGTATATAGAGTATTCTGATCATTGCACTGCAGTAAATAGTTTTTTTGCTTTATACATTTAAAAACACTACAGGAGAAGGGATGGCTTTGCCAGGGGATAAAATGGGCTGTGACCCACAAAAAGCTTAATATCATGGCTTAGGCTCTAGTCCCACTGAAATGCCAGTGATTCCCTGAAATAACAAGGTCCCTTCGCTCGTCTCCACCTACTTTTCCAATCTCTTCAGCTTAAAATCCACTTTTTCATTCCACACTTGGTATAACTCCCCATACCTCACCTCAGGATTCCCTGCACCCACCCACCTTTTCCATGCAGGTGTCCTCTCTAGGCACTCTCATGACAACCCATTTTTACCTCAAACATAGTACTTTTCACATGGAACACTTGAGGTTTTAAATATCACAAATGGCCCTCCAGCTCCAGGACAAGTAGTAATTTATCAGTCTGCTGAGGCATGAAATAGGATTGCCACTGCTGAGCTACAGTCAGTCAGCCAGAAGCCTGCCCACCCAGGGGCCACATTTTGCTACATGATGTTATTTAATGTGCATCACAAAAGCTATTAGCCTCATTTTACAAATGGAGGATTTTATGAAATCACAAATTCTGGTGGAATCAGAGGATATGGAGATTTTCAAGTGTCTGCAGAGATGGCTCCTCAGATGACTGGATTGAATCTGATTGCATCATATTGTTCAGAATCAACTGTAGCCCCTGAAGCCAGAGAAGCCTATCTTGACTCCCCCAGAATGCATCACAGCCAGTAGGTACTCAACAAATGGATTCCTGATCAATGAGAGAAAGAATTTTCTGGAGTTCATGACCGTCCTCTAGATCCTGCTGGATCCCCAGCTCCCAGAAAAGTGAAAGTTAACTGACTGCTTGTTTAACTATTTTGATTAATGTTTGACAATTGACCCATTTTTTTTTTGATTGAGAATTTTTTAGGAGTGTCTTTGAACAATAAATGTATAAATAAGATAAGATCAATTTTATAGACCATGGATGATTCTTTTTCATCAAATTTCAAATTCTTTGGAATAATTTGAATATCAGTCACCCTGATTATCACAGGAATTTTTTACTTATAAAATTCAGAGTGAAATGTATGTTTTGTTTTGGCTGCTGATCACCTCTAAGCATACACATGGCTAAGTGTACTTTTTCATAACAATATTTTTAAACTTTCAATAAAATATGCAAAATAGTGTTTCATTTCTTAGTCTTAGACTAATACTTCATCCTTATAGAGTAAAACTAGAGACAAAATAATTATAATCAGGGACAACTTTTTTTTTAAACCACCCCCCCCACACACACACACATACAACTAAAGAAAACTAGAGAATATTCTTAGGTGTAAGATTTGTTTTTGAGGAGGAAACAAATATATGGTAGTATTAAGGCTGGACATGGTGGTGTATGCCTGTAAACGGCAGCCTAGGAAGCCACAGCCGAGGCCAGGGATCGCAGTTCAAGTCCCACCAGCAGCATGTATCGAGACCTAGTTCCAAAAAAAATACAGCTGGGCACGGTGGCGCGCACCTGTAATCCCAGCTACCCGGGAAGTTGAGGCTGGGGATTGCTTGAGTCTGTGGTACCCCAGGCAACATGTGCCTGAGATTCCACAGGCAAAAATAACGAGACCTAGTCTCAATGAAACAAACAAAACAAAAAAACAAATATATGGTAGTATTAGGCAAACATATTATGTGTGAAAAGTGTTCTATCTTCAAATGCTTTCCTTCCTGACTAATCCAGAAATAGACATAAAACCCAAACATGAAATGTACAAATTTCTACTTGACAGCTCCTTGCCCTTTTCCCTCATTAGTTTCAGTTGAACTGAGCTTGCTCAGACACTCACTAATGACTACATTTCCTGGGTATATTTAGAAGCCACCTTGCATAGGCATTTGTCTTTGCCTCTAAGTGTAGAGTTTCAATAAGCATTTCAATTACTATTTCTTACATATCACAAAAGCCCCAGCTTTATAAAATAAATGACTTTTACTTTTAAAAAATAAATTTTCCTGTAGTAAGAAATGGCAAAAGCATTTGATACTACTTCTTTATATGTGGTGCAATAAAAGCAAATTGAGTAATGCATTTTTAAACAGTTTACATATATGTATGGATCAAGTGTAATAAAAGAAGAAACAGTTTCAATTAGTAGATTCTAATACATTCTGAGCCTATGTACAAGTGGTGTAATATGGAACCACCAGTGTTCTGTCACGCCTATAAAGTCAACAACAGGATTAGTTATTAAAGGTTTTCATAACATGCACATATCTTAACTGCATTATGTCACTCTTAAATGGAAACCATGATCTTAAAGTAATGACCAGCATGGTCATTTGGTAAGGTTGTTTTTTTTTGCCCATGGAATCACAGGCTCACGTTGCCAGGGGTACCACGGACTCAAGCAATCCCTAGCCTCAGCTTCCCAGGTAGCTGGGATTACAGGCACGTGCCACCATACCCAGCTATTTTTTGGGACTAGGTCTCACTGTTTTTACCCCAGCGGGACTCAAAATGCAATCCCTAGCCCCAGCCACTTCATAGGTTGAAACTTACAGGCATGAGCCACCGTTCCCAGCTCCATTTGGTAAGTTTTTTTGTTTGTTTGTTTGTTTTGAGGCTAGGTCTTGCTATTTTTGCCCGTGGAACCGCAGGCTCTTGTTGCCTGGGGTACCAAGGACTCAAGCAATCCCCAGCCTCAACTTCCCAGGTAGCTGGGATGACAGGCGAGTGCCACCACGCCCAGCTATTTTTTTGGAACTAGGTCTCACTACGGGCCCCAGGTGGGACTCGAACCGCGATCCCTAGCCCTGGCCGCTTCATAGGCTGAAGCTTACAGGCATGAGCCACCCTGCCCGGCCCATTTGGTAAGTTTTTATGGAGAGAAAGCTCTACTATGGAAAAAGGCTCACCTCTTGACAGGTCAAAGTACATAGCTAGGACTGACTGCATCACCATCTTTCTCTATAGTTTGCTCTGACCTCAAAGAATAGTGACTTTGTATGGCAAAGAGGTAAAGAAATTTAGCAAACAGTGTCAGCAAGGGACAAATCCACAAAATTCTCATCTACTGAACAAAAGAGACAAAAAATCATATTTAGTTCAAATCTGAAGTATACTATATTCTTGGAACTAAATAGGATTAAGTGAATCCAGAAAACAGGACTAAATTTCCAATTTAGAATGGAAACATTCTAACAAAAGCATTCCTTTTACTTCACTTTCCAAATACCAATAAGCACAGTACAGAGAAAACAGACAGGATTACAGAGAAAACAAAATTTTGGAAGCAGAAAATAAATTAGATCAATGGTCACCAACTTAGACCTAAAAAACTGGAATTCTAAGATACCACTAGGAAAAGTGAACATCAACTCAAGTTATTCTATAGGATCTTCAGTAGACATGAAAAGTGACATGGGCAGGAAGTTCCAGAACTTGTGCCGTTAGGAAGACTAGGGTGAAAGTATCTTGACCTTCCCTCTTCAACTGCAAAGCACGTGCTCTTCCTCAAGCCCAATGATAGATCCAAACAACAAAACTTAATGTTTTAAACTCTGAATGTGGGCCAGGCACAGTGGTGCGTGTCTGTAAATGACAGCTTATGGAGTAGTGGTGGGGTCTGGGGATTGCGGTTCAAGTCCTGCCTGGGGCAACACAGTGAGACCTAGTCCCCCAAAAAATAGCTGGGTGTGGTGGTGCGTGCCTGTAATCCTCAAAAAAAAAAGTGTCTGGGTAGTGAACAGTAGACTTTTCCTTTATGTGAAACATCTTTAATAGAAATAGTGTACATAGAGGGAAGAAAGACTATTCTTTTTTTTATTTTTGAGAGACTAGGTCTCGCTATTTTTGCCCGTGGAACCGCAGGCTCTCGTTGCCCAGGGTACCACAGACTCAAGCAATACCCAACCTCAGCTTCCCAGGTAGCTGGGATTACAGGCATGCGCCACCATGCCCAGCTATTTTTTTGGAACTAGGTTTCGCTACAGGCCCCAGGTGGGACTCAAACTGTGATCCCTGGCCCCAGCAGCTCCGTAGACTGAAGCTTACAGGCACGAGCCACCATGCCTGGCCAGAAAGACTATTCTTAATAATAATGGGCAAATGTCCACAAAAAGGCATGGCCCGAAACAGAGCTGCTAAGGCCAGAAAGTTTGCCTCAAGTCTGAGGAACTCTGTCTAGGAACCATGAGAAAGGGGTTATATAAGTCCTAGAGAGTGAAGACAGCAAGAGAGGCTCAAAATTCAAAATCAAAGTACAATTAAAACAACAACAACACAAAGTACAATTCAAGAACAGCCTTCCCACATGTCTCTCACCCACGTGTCTCTTCAGCACCTTTCCCAAGTGTGCCTACATGTCTCTCCTTACAAATCCTTCCATGACTCCAAGTACCTATGTGCAAGTCAAGGCCAGGGAAATAAAAGTTGAGTCCCCACCTGCCTTCCATAGCTCTATAGGTCCAACTGGCTGTTCAATTCCACCCTTAAATCCCAGGAGCTCCCCTGCTCAGAAAGTCTGGTTCATGGCAGACGGTGACTCAGTCCAATATGGCTGAATATAAGGGGGAGGGAATGGCACCTTCCCTCCCTGGAGTATCTGTATCTGTAACAGAAGCAAGAATGTAGGCCCTCGTAAGCGGGAGATATACATTCAAAATTCTGAACAAAATGACCACCTAGAATCCTAACTTCAGAAATTCACAAGAAAAGATCAAAGAAAGACAGCCAAGTAAGGAGGTCTCTATACCACTCCAGTACAAAGCATATTGGCGGTTGGTAAAACGGGAAGGGAGCAACTGGCTATAAAACTGTTTGCAAAAGTGAGTGAGCCCTCTGCTGGCAGGGTAAAGAAAGCCCAGTCCTACGGGCCCCATACTGTGGTACTTACCTGTGATCAGCAGTGCAATGACCTTCTGATTCACAAACTCTCCTCTAGCATCTGGTGCAGGAGATTGCTCAGGACTTCAAAACAGA
This sequence comes from Uropsilus gracilis, assembly GCA_004024945.1. Taxonomy (NCBI): domain Eukaryota; kingdom Metazoa; phylum Chordata; class Mammalia; order Eulipotyphla; family Talpidae; genus Uropsilus; species Uropsilus gracilis. The sequence goes on along the minus strand of PVHY01001068.1, from coordinate 1,352 downwards.
ACTGCACTGCCAAATGCAGTGCTTCACTGGAGGCAAGTAAGATCTACAGGTTGCACAACCTGTGTGCTGGCCTTACCAGTTAGTCAAGAGACATTCAGCTAGCACAGTGTATGCGTGGAGAATGTGCTGAAGAATCCACTATGATGAGAAATATTTCCCTCCCAAATACCTGTTTTTTGCTGCTGTTTTTTTTTTTTTAACTCTTCTTCCTGTTACAGGTATTTCTGAACATTAGCTACTTTTTCCCTAAGGTGTTGGAAGGTACCTAAGTTTAGGATTGCAAGTGGAAAAATATGAGACAAAAATTAGATATTAGCAGTTTTTCCTTTTCATTTGTGTGTGAATTTTTAGTAAGTTTTGTCCTGGCGTCAGCTACTAAACTTGAAAATTAAACCCTCATTGCTTGCCCAGCAGGCAAGATTGGGAGGCTTGAATGGATCAAGGGAGTGACTGGGACATCTTGGAAAAGGGCAATAGCTGATGACCTGTTAAGCTGATGATCCTTTGTGCAGATTCAGATCATCAGCTAGGACCCACCCAAGACTAGTCACCCTGATCCACCCAATAGAGTATAAATAGAGACTCAGGGACCCTCACTCATGCTGCAAACCTCTCCTATCTTTCCCACTGCTTCTCTTAGCAGTGAATTCCAATAAATCTCCCTGTTCTGGTCTCTACCTTGTTTCTGGTGAATTCTTCACCCCCACGCCTCCGACCTATTTACCAATTCTCTCCATGACCTAAATGCATAACATAAATGCAGGGACATATAGCACTAACTCAAATTGAAAAGTTTCAGAGAACAAGTTTCAGCAATTCAACTTTATGACAATCATAATAACCCTGGATGTGAGGGTGATCTGGCTGCGACATCTGTGACCCCATTGATTGCTAGGGTTGATTAGGCTGATCTGGCCGGCTAGGCGGGTGTCCCCTTCCTCCCTCACCACTCCATGTGTATCCCTCCTGAAGCTGCGCTCTCAGTCGAAGACAGCCTTCCCTGAATACAGACTGACCATTTTTTGGTCAGGATATACAAGTAGCTGCGCTCCCCTGCTAGAACCTCCAAACAAGCTCTCATGGTCCATAAATAATCCTGTTAAGTTTTCTGGACCATGCCACAATTTGGATTTTGTTAAAACAAGTTAAAAACAGCCGGGCACGGTGGCTCGTGCTTGTAAGCTTCAGCCTATGAAGCGGCAGGGGCTAGGGATCGCGGTTCGAGTCCCCACCTGGGGCCCGTAGTGAGACCTAGTTCCAAAAAAAATAGCTGGGCATGGTGGTGCATGCCTGTAATCCCAGCTACCTGGGAAGCTGAGGCTGGGGATTGCTTGAGTCTGTGATACCCCGGG